>JARHVA010000024.1:10122500-10125000 GCA_037957365.1 Torreya grandis
GGTTGTTGGATTGAACTATCTTATATATGGAATTGAACCCTTCCTTATTTCTCATTCAATATATACTTTGATGTAAATGATCATGTCTCCTCTCCTCACACAATATTATGGGTAGGAATAATTCAATATTGGAATACAATGCTACGGATATGATTACCCAACTACCATAGACCTAAATAAAGGATTTATAAATATATGAATAACACATATCTAAATGGATATGTGGAAGAAATGGTAATAGATCAAACTACCACAAATCTTGATGACTACAGATCATATCCAAGAAGAGTTGTTTGATCTTTAATCATGTGAAAGAGGAGTTGTTTATTCATATATCAAGAGTTGTTTGGAGCCGAGGGTGAAATAGAGTTGTGGAGAGAAGAGTTCTTGAGTCACTAAAATAAGATGAGTGAAAGAAGAGTTTAATTGAGCCTTAGTCGAGTGAGTAAATTTTATAATTAGAATAGAATTCAATCAAGCATAAGCAAGAAACCATTGCACCCACCATCGATTGCACTTTCTTTTTTACCATCTCATCCTAGGTCTAATTAAGTAATAAATCAAGTAAATCCTTAGATGAGCCTCCCTCATCCTCCTCAATAAACCTATTACATATCACATATGTTACAAATAGGTTGAATGCATAAATGACCCATATAGATATAGGAACTATGCTAACATGGATGCACCATCTACATAATATGATGGGATGGAGCCTACATAGATGCATTGACCTATCTTAGCTGATACATCTAACACTCGATGAAAATATGACAACTTCACATTTGTTTATTTATTTTCACCTTCAGGTATGTGTTAAATACCTAAATACTTTGATCCATTCCTAAATACGTTATGGGCTTTTCTATCAATGGTTTGATCAATACACATAAATGATCAACCTATAGCATACTTGTACTCATGATATGGCTTCATATCTCTCACAAGAACCAGCCACACTGATTTACTAATAGAAATAGATATAAGTGTGATCTTTCTATTATCTATGTAACATGAAACATATATAAAAGATATATCATGGGGGGGTCAAGATAAAGCATTTGTGCCTCAACCTCCCATAGTTTATGATAGGGTTCATGAATTGGAGCACTTCACCAATGACTATAGGTTAGGTTAGGTCATTTATGTGCCACCTAATTCCCATAGATAGATATATAGGTCAAAATGGAGATTACATTTGATAGGTTTCTAGTACTCAAAAGGTCTAATATTAATCAATCTATCTAGTATTAAGTGGTTGAGTGATCTCACTACTACTCAATAGTCACTTAGTAACTCTTGAATCCATCTCAAAATTAGTACCAAACATTATAATTTAAAATAAAATCATATCACAAGGCACATCCAAAATCCTAGACCTTTCCACTACTATTCATGTCAATCCATACTCCTTAGGGTGGATTTAGTTGAATAAGAGTCTACAAGTCTAATTATAATGAACCTTCTAGTACAAATTCAAGCCTATGAAGGACAACTTCAATTTTTGCATTGAACCTTTGTAGGTCTATGACATGTTTCTATTGAGATCATATTTATATGATTGAGATGTTGCATATTAATCCAATCCATAGAATTGGATTATATATGCACAATTTCATTTTTCCAATATCTTAGAATCAACTCCAATGACCAAAGTGAACCTTGGTCTCTGCTACACAAAGTTATAAACTTGCCTCATTTATGCAAGAATTTTTTGCTCCAAATTATTATTTGTTACCTAAAAAAGTGTTCTAATTTCTAAACACACCCTTAAGCATTTGTATGGCCAAACCCATCTTTAAATTCCATATGTTTCCTTAAAGGACAAGGTTGCTTAATAGGGATAATAGTGGCAATAAGATTTTTCCCTGTGAGTTAATCATGTTCCTTAATTTATATTTTAAATTAATAATTATAGGACAAAGGGACATGAATGACCCATAGGGACAAATCATACTACCACTATTATCCTTATTATTTGATCTTGTCCTTTATAGAAAACATATGAAATTTGGATATGGGTTTAGCCATACAAATGATTTAGGATGTTTTTAACAATCTGAACACTTTTACAGATGACAAATAATAATTTGGAATAGAAAAATATTACATGTATGAGATAAGTTTACAACATCATTTGGCAAATACCAAGGTTTACTTTGGTCATTGGAACTAATTCTAAGATATTGAAGAAGTAATATTTGCATGTATAGTTCAACACTATGGATTGTATTGATATGTAGCATCTCAGTCATATAAATAAAATCTCCATAGCAAGATTTTATAGATTTTATACTCATATGGTGAAATTTTAGAAGTGATGGTCTCCTTCATAGGCTTGACTTTGTACTTGAATGTGAATTATAACCAAACTTTTATATACCCTTCCTATACTAAAGCCACCCCAAGGAGTATGGTTTGGCATGCATAGTAGTGGAAATTTATAAGATTTTGGATGTGCATTTAAAGATGATGTTATTTTGAATTCTTATGTTTAGTA